>RJWM01000926.1:0-25369 GCA_004363535.1 Dasyprocta punctata | reverse complement strand
CAGCATAGTACCTGGGGTACAGACACTGCTGCTAAGTTTTTGATAAAAAGGAATGACCTTGGTTCATTGGCACCCAGCCCTTCCCCGCCACAGTCCTTCGCCTTCTGCCTTTGGCTATCCCACTCACCTCTGGTCGTCCAGAGCTGCATTGGCATGGTAATACCCAGCCACCACCAGACCGGCCTGCGCACCCCAAACATCCACCTGTCGTGGGAAAGGGGCCATCAGTAACTAAATCGCACCGCCGGCTCTGTGGGCACACTGCTGCCAAGGGTTTGGCACGAACTTGGGCTAGGGGCGTTAGGGGTCTCGCGATGTGGGTGTGCGTCCAGCGGTGGCACCTGGTTGAGGGCGACTTCCAGCATGACTGACAAGCCCAGGTGACTGTGGAAGAGGGGCACACAGTCGGTGAGGCACAGGCATTCTCGGGGCCGCGGCGCTGGCGCCAGCAGCAGCCCGTTGACTGCGGCGTACGGGTACCGGGCGGCGTGCAGGCACATCTTCACGTAGGCGCGGGCCGAGATCTCCACCTCTCCCATGGTGAGCTGGGCCTGCGGGGGTCGCCGCAAGCCAAAGAGCGCCGTTCCCCACACCTACGCAACCGAGCTCGACTTTTACAGTGCCCCCTAGCTTAGGTTCAACGATGACTGTGCCGCACCACCTCTGCCCCGAGCCTGCCCAGTGCGCGGCCCACCCGGAGAACTCCAGGGAATCCCACGACACCCAGCTCCGCCCCCTCCCTCCGCACCCACGGTGCCCAGCAGGCGCGCGAGCACAAGTCTGCGCCTGCTCCAGGCAGTACGGGTTGCCGCAGTCCCGCCCACGTCGTACTCTCTGATAGGCCTATAAGTTTTCATTGCGTTCAATCAGTGGTCGCCTCGAAGTCTGACTCCGCCTTTATTTCCAGCGAATTGGAGAGAAGGCACTATTGTAAGGGAAAGAAAATCAAACGCTTCTTGGCTAGGCTGGCTTTGCTCTTGATTGCAGTATGCTTTTTCTGCTTACCTGCGCTGCCTGCCACCCACAGGCCCCCGAAGAGCCAGCCGGGCCCTGTACCAGTGTCCCTTTGAAGGTGGGGACAAAGTGAACCGCTTTGCTGGTATTATTTAGGATAAATGGATCTAGACCAGCTGTCACTGACTAATGAGCTGGATTACCTTACCAACCGTAGGTTATCCGGCACTTGGTTTCCTTAAGGTAATAATTACTGCCTATTAAATGAGATATGTGTGGGCACAAACTTCCAAAGTGCCAAGGGTTGTGCAGCACATTCTTATCCTGTATTTTAAAACAAGACAAGACCCCGAGTTAAAGAACAATCCACAGAGCTATAGCAAAGATCACAGAGGAATCCTTGCCTCTACACACTCTCAACAGTAAAAATCGAAAGGCAGACCTATACACAAACGGCTGAATGAGAGGACAAGAGTCAAAAAGAAAAACCTACAAATCATCCTTAATGCCCCATGGTACATTTCCTTTATCATAACGCCTCTGAAGGACTTTATTCCCCTGCCAGCCCTTGAGGAGTCCAACCATTCGCTCTTATTTTATTATTATTTATTTTAGTGCTGGGAACTAAACATTACATCCCCCCAGTCTTTGTTTGTTTTGCTTTGGTTTTGGTTAGTTTTGTTTGAGACACATTCTCCCTACGTTGCCTGGTCAAGAGTTCAAACTTAACAATGCTCCTGCCTCCACACTCCTCTTCCCAGGGAAATCTCATTTTCCCTCAGGCTGTGTCAAACTGATACAGCTCTGTGGACCTCACTCACAGAGCTTTCCTTTTTTCTCTCCAGCCTGACTATATCCAAAAGGACACTGACCAAATGTCACCTCTACCATGACACCACCAGATGGAAATAACCTAAATTCCAAAATGTAGGCTATCCGCCTGTAGCTGGTGTCTCTGTTAAAAGGCAATGAGCATCTCTTCGCATTCCCACTACCACATTTGCCTCAGTGTCTGGCCATATATGACATTCAGAATACAACACGCACCAGAGGTAATCCACACAAGGAACAGGTCGTTTATTTTCCTCCTAGAACTGGGTTCAATACATAGATGGCTTCTCTTCACCCTTTGGGTTGACAATTTTCTCCAGGTTGCTGCTGATGATATGATAAAGCTCTGCCTGAAGGAAGGGCAGAAGAGCGGGAGTTACATTCTTGGCCTCCCTGACCCCCCTCTACCCATCTCCACTAGGGGCTTATTCCACACTTACATAAAAGGCCCTCAGGTCCAGCACCATGGCCCTGAGATTCCCATAGGCTGCCTCATCTCTCTCATGCACCAAGGCCCGGTAATCCATCTGGGATGTGGGAGGCAAAGCTGAGTCAGCCCCGTGGGAGGTTGGCACATTAGTATGGTTTCTTCATGCAGGGAATAGGTAACTGGAAGCTAAGTCCCTTCTCAGCACCAATAAATAGGATCCCACAGGATCAAATAGGGAAAGGTGTCAAGATTGTTGAAGTCCAGATCAATTTTTCTTGACAACTTCCTTTCTCATGTATTTTTTTCCCTTTTTCATCACTGGTTTGTTTTTGTTTTTCTCTCTGTTTTTGAGACAGGGTCTCAGTATGTAGCCCAAGCTGGCCTAGAACTCTAGTGATCCACCTACCTCAGCCTCCTGAGTGCTGAGATTACAGGTGTGTACCACCATGCTTGGCTATTGTTCTCTTTTTATTTGTTATTGTTTGGGGTTGTTAGTTTTTTTAAAAAGTAGGCTATGCTTATGGCTTAATGTTCTACACGCTGAGAAAGTCATGAATAAGACAGAAAAAACCTCTTTCCTCTCAATCCTCAGTCCCGTCCCTTACCAGCCTCGGCTCAAAGGCTGGGGAACTATGCACTTACTACATGGGTCTCCTTGGAAGCCTTGGCCACAGCGTCCCCACGTTCTGAGAAGTACCTGCCAGAACAAGGGGCACCACAGGAATATGTGTTTAGGGAGAGGATTAGAATGCACACACCTTCCCAGTGTCTCCCATCATCCTGATGGGACTGTCTAGCTTTGGGAGTACCAAACAAGTGTCCCAGGAGCCCCCCGTGCAGGTCCTCCAGCGCTCTCACACAGAAATGGTTGTCTGGAAGGCTTCTACTTTGGTCTTGACTGCATTCACCCTTTCCAGAACTTTCTCCTGTGGTGACACAGGGGGCAAAGAAAACACTTCATCTCATTCCTTCACTCGCTCTCTCCCTCCTCCTAGTTCACACCAGCCACTTATTAGTCCCAAATCTCCCCACTTAGTCCTCAGTCAGCCACCCCACACCGCAAGTACTGGGGTTCGACCTCAGGGCCTCATGCATGCTAGGCAAGCACTGTACCACTGAGCTACATCTCTAGTCTTTTTTTTATTCTTTTTTTTTTTTTTGAGAAAAAGACTTGTTAAATTATCCAGGCTGACCTCAAACATGCATTCCTTCTGCCTCAGCCTCCCAAGTAGCTGGGATTACGTGTGTCCACCACCACGCCCAGCCTCTTTCAACCTTTTCCTACCTGGATTGCTACCCCAAAATCATTTCCATCCTCAATCTTGGGGATCAGGTGCTGGATCCAAGCAATCACCTATGTTAAGAGAAGGAATCATTCAATCAACCTACTAGGTTCCTCCTATTATGCCACTTTCTAAAAACCAAGCATTTATTATGTGCCCAGCATTGTTCTATGAATTATGTATGTCATTTAATCATCATGGTAAACATCTAAGGTATTCTTATTGTGCCCATTTAACAGACAAAACAATCGAGTCATAGAACGTCTAAGTGACTTACTTAAGGATATCAACTAGGTAAATTAAAAGATTGGGATTTGAACCCAGTTTCCCTCTAGAACCCAATGTTTTATTTTCGTTTTTGTTTTTGTGGTGCTGGAGATCAAACCCAGCGCCTTGTGCACGCAAGGCAAGAACTCTACCACTGAGTCACATCCCCAGCCCAATCCAAGGTTTTAAAACAATTTACTATCTCCTATCATTTACACTGAGTAGCTGGTACAGCAGTAGGTTCTAGAGTTACAGAAGTGGATATAGCACAGTCTCTGATTCCAGGGGTACCACCATAATATGGGGTCCAAATGAAAAAAGAAAATGATTATGAAAAAATTATAATACAAGGTCTAACAAGAGTGAGGAAAGTGGGCTTTAAACCCAAGACACAAAAAGAAATATCCTTCATGAGCAGGTCACTGAATGAAGGACTTGCATCCCTAGAGGTTACCAAGACTGGGCCTCGCTTTTTTTTTTTTTTTTCCCCCACTTACCCCAGGTCCCTAGCTTACCAGAATGCACTTCTCTTTGAGAGTCCATACTTCTGGCTTGACCAGAGCAAGCAGGGCCAGGAGCTTCTCATTCCCAGGAAGAAACCCACACTTAGGGACTGTGAGAAAGGGGGAATTCAAGTCCTTTCTCATCCAGTAGTCAGTGTGCCCTTTCCCCTTCCTTAGCCATCCCCTCTTCCATTACCTTCTTTCTTTTCCTGCTTATCTGTTTCCATCTAGATCAAAAAGGGGGAAAGTAAATTTAGAAAAGTCGCTGAGGTTCAAGGGCTATCATTTTCATTGGGTTGACAGCCCTGAACCCTGAGGGCCTCACCTCATCATCCTTGGGTGGAGGGTCTGGGATAGGGATGTCCAGTGGAGCCCGAAGGCAGGTCAAGTCTGCCACATTGAGGGAGTCCTCCTGCACAGAGTTCACTGTCAAGGTGACCCAGCTCCTTCCCCTCACTCACCCTGAGTCACAGCCTTCCCGCCACATACTCTGTCTGCCCTCCACCTCCCCAGCCTAGGCTGGGGCTCATACCATGCTAACATCCACAATGCACCACTCACAACTATTCTGGAGTGCTGACCTCAGCTGTCAGCTTCAGAGTGTGGGCACAGAAGGTGGTCACAGGATGGGACAGAAAGGGCCCACACTACTCACGTGCAGGAGCTGACTCAGGTATATGATCTTCTGTGGCAAAAATCTGTAGAGGAATTCCTCAGCCTGTTGGTTACATTGTAGGGGTGGGAATAAGCTATGTGAGAAGTGAGACCAAACAGCCCCTTTGGAAATCACTGAGTCCCAGACTTACAAATCAAGAAACTGAAGCCCTGGAAATGTAGGGACTTGCCCAAGCAAGTAAGTGGCAGAACTAAGTTTAGAACATGGTATTCCTGCTAAGGGGGCCATGCCGTTCCCTCCTCATCAAAAGATAGGAGAGGAAGTGGCAGAAGTGGGGAAAGTTTTAAAAGGGGTCAGGTTAAAGGAAGAAATCAGTAACAGCTTGCCTTGGGTGAAAGCTTGGTAAGGGAAATAGGGACCAAGTCTAGGATGAGTTTGGGGGTTACTCTGAGAGGTTGTGATGTTCAAATACTGCTGGAAGATTGTGGGGCAAATTGTTTGACTTCGTAAAGACTTACCTCCTGGAAAAGATTTTGTCTGAAGACATCTACCTGCACAGAGACCAGTACCCGGATGTTGGTTAAGCGTTTCAGTTGCCAAGAGTAAGATACCACCCCCAATGGAGTGCCCGCCAACTGTGGCTCAGGCTTTTCCCACAAGCCAGTTTTCCCTGAAAGCTTCTGCTCGTGCAGACAGACACTAGCCGAAGGGTCGAAATCTGTGAATCCCGGACAGAAGTGAAAGCACTAATGAGGTTGGGGGGAGTTCTCTGGAATCACCGTGGCCCCAAGGAGCACCCAGCTTGGCTTCCATTAGTGGGGGGCTCCCTTTCTTCTTCCTTGTCTCCGGCTCCCCTTTACCTGTTTGCGGGCCTCCTCGCTCAGGCGCACCCCACAAGGTTTGGCCATGCTGCTCCCCTTGCTAGATCACCCGGCTAGCTGCTCGGGCTTTCGCTTTCACTCCCCAGGGCCAGGCCCACCCCCTTAGGCCCCGCCCACTTTCTCCTTTTCCCCTTCCCCTGGCAGGCTGCAAACCGTAGATAGCCCCTCAGCCATTCCCAGACTGTTGCCACTAGGAGGAGCGGTGGGCTGGGCCACAAGCCCAGGGGCTGTCCGAGGGAGGGACTAGGGAGAGTGCGGCCGCGGAGGCTAGGGCAGGGGCTGTCCCTTGAAGACAGAAAGGACTTAGAGCGAGGGCCGTCTAGGGAAAGTCCATGGTTGGGATGGCGGGGGGAGGTGGCAGAATGGGAAAAGGATATCCAGCGGCCCAGATCCCCCAAGAAAGCTCGATTGTGAGGAGGGAGTGGAGAAGGATTCGAGCGGGTGGGAGGGGCATAAGGGCAGGGTCTGGAGCCGGCAAGGGCTGGTAGGATGTGAAAGGGGGCAGGCACGGGGACTTTCCTAAGAGGGCGCCTTGCCTTGAGGACCTCGCTTAGCCTAGTTAAGTCCAGCCAGGGTGGAGCCCCCGGCAGCGTGGGACTTCCCCGGTGGGGATGGACAGCGAGAGGGAGGGATTGAGCAAAACAGGTTAACCCCTCGCCTGGAGGGCTACCCGGAAGGGACTGGGCCAGCCTGGTGAAAGGCGGGGAAGAGCTGTGGAATTGCAGAAATAGGCGGGGCTGTGCGGAGGGAGGAGCCAGGGCCTGTTTACTTCCTTATTGGTGGTACCTGGCCCTGCACGATCACGCCCCCTAATTCTTGACCGCCCCTTTCCCTAACCTTAAACCCCTCCTCTTCCTCTGAAACAGGCTCGCAGTCCCGCCCTCCTCCCCCAAGTGCTTCCTGTTCCCGGCTAATCCTGACGCTGACCCGGGGGTAGTGACCGTGGCTTGAGTGTCCTCCCCCCCCGCCCCGCGGCGGCCGCGGAAAGCGGGTCAGGCCGCAAGGCGTACAGAGGCGGGAAGGGTGGCTCTCGGGCCGCGCGCAGCTGGCGCTGGGTCTTGGTGGGCGGCGAGGCTGGCGCTGACTCCTGTCTCGGGATGCCGGGGGAGGAGGAACAAGCCTTCCTGGCCGCCCGCGAGGAGCTGGCGAGCGCCCTGAGAAGGGATTCTGCACAGACGTTTCCCCTGGAGCAGCTCCGGCCGCTACTGGCCACCTCTTTGCCTCCAGCCTCCCGTTACCTGCGACTGGACGCCGCACGCCTGGTTCGCTGCAACGCTTATGGGGAGGTGAGGTCAGGCCAGCCCTGCCTGGCTCAGAAAGGGGACATAGGCCCAGAAGCCAGGGCTGGGCTGGGCTCACAACTCTGCTCTCTGACTGCCCCCAGCCCCTAAACTACCTCAACACTTTGGCCACGGCCCTGAATATCCTGGAGAAATACGGCCGCAACCTCCTCAGCCCTCAGCGGCCTCGGTACTGGCGCTCGGTCAAGTTTAATAACCCAGTCTTTCGCAGCACCGTGGATGCTGTGCAGGTAAAACCCTTGGCCCTTATGGGAAAGGGGACCGGACCAGGGCTGGGGGTTGTCTAGAAAGGGCCTGGCGCCTTGGCGAATGAGAACTGGTCCAGTCCGAGTGCCAACCGGGCCTGCTGGGTGGTGACTTCATGTGAATGTGTGGCAGGGGGGCCGGGATGTGCTACGGTTGTATGGCTATACTGAAGAGCGGCCGGATGGACTGAGCTTCCCAGAAGACCAAGAGGAGCCAGATGAGCACCAGGTTGCTACAGTCACACTGGAGGTACTGCTGCTTCGGACAGAGCTCAGTCTGCTGTTGCAGGTGAGCTATTCCACTAGTCCAGAGGGCTTAAGTACCAAGCAGAAGTCCAACCTAACTCCAGCCACTTTTAGAACCCCCATGCTGGCTGGACATGGTGGCACACACCTTTAATCCCAGCACTTGGGAGGCTGAGGCAGGAGGGTCATTATGAGTTCGAGATCAGCCTGGGCTACAAAGTGAGTTCAGGGCCAGCCTGAACTGCATAGTGAGACCCTGTCTCAAAAAATAGGTCTTGGGATTTAGCTCAGTGGCATAAGTGCCTGCCTGTCAGGCATGAGGTTGTGAGTTGGATCCCTGGTAACAAAACAAACGAAAAAGAACCCCCATGCTGCTGAACCATGGGCCTGGTCTCCCAAAGTAATCTGGAAGCTGCTGGTACTGTTCTTCTCCCTGTGACTGTTAGGGGTCCAGGACTTAGAGGGAGAGCCCTGTTCTAAGGCTGCAGGTGAGAACCTTTTTCATCTTGTTTGCAGAATGCTCATCCAAGAGAGAAAGTACTGGAGGAGCTGCTAAAAGACAAAGTTGAAGATGATGTAAGAAAGGCGAGAAGGGTGTTGTTGAACAGAGGAAACAGGAATTGAGGGAATATGTGTCCCCAAGCCCTTGCCCATTCCCCTGCCCTTTCTTCCTCAGATGCGGCCGCATTCAGAATTTGATCCCCTAATGAGAGAAGTGACTCCAGACCCCCTCACTACACCGTCTGCCCTAGGTATTACTGATTCTGTGTGGGGAGGGTTGGTAGACAATATTGATGGAAACTTAGGATTTTTGTGGTTATGTTTTTCAGAGATATTAAAATTGCTTCCTTGGGTCCAGATATGCTGAAAAGTGATCTTGTGATTTGTCCTAGTCCATATATCAGATTTATATGTAACTAGTCTTTTAAACAAAGATGTTCTCTTTTATTTCCACATTCTAGGCCCCCCTTCTGGTCCCTGTTTTCTCTGTGGTTCTGCCCCAGGAACACTGCACTGCTCAACCTGTAAGCAGGTCTCATGCCCAACCTGTGACCGCCTATACCATGGACATCCATCCCGTGCTCATCACCTCCGCCAGACCCTGCGTGGGGCCATCCAGGCTACCCACCTGAGCTCCAGGTGAGAGGCTTTCTCTTCTTGGTAGGAGTAAAATTAAGAGAACTTAAGATGCAAGATTCTGTGTTAAAGACTGTCTAGTAGAGGACAAGCAGCCAGTCACAGGCCTTAAGGAGATTACAGACATATATCAAGCAAGTGGCAGTTGCAATAAATTTGGTTCTTATGGTACACAAATAGGTAGTAGGTGGATGCAATCTGGCCTGAAGGATCACCTCAACCATTAGTATTTAAATAGGTCCTTCATAGGGGTTTAGGCTCTATGTTAGGGATATCTGCCTGGAATAAACAAACTGTAAACTGTCATTTGAATGTTGAGCAGATAACAGAGTATTCCAGAGAGATTAACATACGCGAAGGCCAGAGTCATGTATCATTACCTAGGAAATGGGGTATGCACAAGGGTGAGGGACCCAGGCACCAGGCCCCACCTCAGCAGGCCATGTCTGCTTTTCTGTTACAGTTTACCTGCCTCAGGTCAACCACGACCCCACTTGACCTCCCTGCTGGCCTTGGGAGACTGTTCTTTTTCTTCCCCTGATCCTGCAAGTCCCCGTCTGCCCTGGCACTGTGCTGCCTGTGCCATGTTAAATGAGCCTTGGGCAGTGCTCTGTGTAGCCTGTGATCGGCCCAGAGGCTGTAAGGTGTTGGGGCCAGGGACTGAGGGTCCACAAGGAACTGGAGGCCTAGAACCTGAGCTTGCACGGGGTCAGTGGGCCTGCCAGAGCTGTACTTTTGAGAATGAGGCAGCAGCTGTACTATGTGCCATGTGTGAGCGACCTCGACTGGCCCAGCCTCCCAGCTTGGTGGTGGATTCCCACGATGCTGGCATTTGCCTGCCGTCGTTTAAGGTAACCTGTTGCTGGCCTTCTCAGCTCTTTATTTGCACCTGGTACCTCAGGCTACTATCTACTTCCTCATTGATAATTTTCCTTCAGTTTTCTCCAACTCCCTTATACTATCATGAACCTCAGCCAGCTGGCCAATGGGATGATTCTCTCTACCTTCCCAGCAGGATAATACTTTGCATTCCTCTCCCCGGACTCAAGTCTGGTACTGTGTTCATTGTACCTTCTGCAACTCGGGCCCTGGCTGGGTGTGTGCTGTGTGCAATCGGACTAGCAGCCCCATCCCAGTACAGCCGGCTGCTCCCCAACCGGATACAAGCTCTTTGGAAAAGGAACTGTCAACACCTGGGCCTTCACAACATCTCAGTACCCCCCTGTCCAGTTCCTGTGCAGACACTGAGAAACAGCGCCAAGACAAGATGCGGGAGGAGGGTCTTCAGCTAGTTATCATGATCCGGGTGAGGAGTCTGCCTGAGATGAGGTGGGGGAAGGAAGATGCTATAACTTTTTAATAGGAGTTCTTATGAAACTTGTCATTGTTATCAGTAACTGCCTCTTATTGAACACTTTCTATGTGGCAGGTACCATACTATGCATAGTCACATGATCAGTATATCTGAGCTTAGCCACTGGCAGCATCCTGGGTCAGGCTGAGGGTGGATGGAGTGTACCCCTCCTGATGGGCCTTCTGTGTGTTACTCTGCCTTAGGAAGGAGAGCTTGCAGGTGCCTGTCCAGAGGAGATCTTCTCAGCTCTCCAGTACTCGGGCACTGAGGTACCCCTGCAGTGGTTGCAGTCAGAGCTGCCTTATGTGCTGGAGATGGTGGCTGAGCTGGCCAGTCAGCAGGACCCAGAGCTGGGTGCCTTTTCCTGTCAGGAAGCCCGGAAAGCTTGGCTAGGTCGTCATGGCAACCTTGATGAAGCTGTGGAAGAGTGTGTGAGGGTCCGGAGGAGGAAGGTAATGGCTGTTATGGATGTGGATTGAGGTTGAGGGTGTCAGGGTCTCTCACATTCTCCCTTGCTTGCTTTCCTTTCTCCATTCCCTTTCTCTGTTCCCAATTTACAGGTGCAGGAGCTTCAGTCCCTGGGCTTTGGCCCTGAGGAAGGGTCTCTTCAAGCATTGTTCCAGCATGGGGGTGATGTAGCACGGGCCCTGACTGAGCTACAGCGCCAGCGCCTAGAGCCCTTTCACCAGCGCCTCTGGGACAGTAGCCCTGAGCCCTCCTGGGATGGGCCAGACAAGCAGGTGCTAAGAGGAGATGAGGAGCCCAAGAGCCCACCTAGAAAGGCAAGCGGGAAGACAGCGAGAGGATCCCTGGGGTCTGACAACCACTTCTTCCCCTTCCACCTGAATTACATTGCAGAGCCTGATCAGACGGCTTTTGGCAGTTTATGCCCTCCCCAGCTGGGGCCGCGCAGAGCTGGCACTGTCACTGCTGCAGGAGACACCCAGGAACTATGAGTTGTTGGATGTGATAGAGGCTGTGAGGCACAGCCAGGACCGGGCTTTTCTGCGCCGCTTGCTTGCCCAGGAATGTGCCGTGTGCAGTTGGACCCTGCCCCGCAACCGGGTGAGCCCTTCCCTACTGTACCAGTCGGAGAATTATTGTATTCCCTTTGGACCTCCGTTCACCCCCAGCTGGCCCTCTTTTCTCCTCAGCAGTTCTCCAGGTACCCATGAGGCCTTCTGAGAAAGGGAGGGCGGGAACAGGCTTCCTTCTCCCTATAAAAATATTCTATTACAGAAGTTTTCAAACATTGTTGTAGTCAACTTTCTGCTACTGTAACAAATACCTGGTAAAATCAGCTTAGAAAGAGAAAGGGTGATTTTGGGTAAGAGTTTTAGAGGGTTCAATCTAATTGGCTGGCTCCATTGCTTTGGCCTTCTGTGGCACATTGTGGTGGAAGCACTCACCTCATCTCCTGGAAGCTAAAGAGGAGTAGGGCAGGGTTTCACAGCCCTTTCACAGCACCCCAATGACCTAAAGACCTCCTACTCGGCCCTGCCTCCTAAAGTCTCCACCATTCCCAGCAGCACCAGCATGGAGAACAAGCCTTTATCATTGTCCTGTGGAGGGGCACCTAAGAGCCAACAATAGCAAACATGCAATAGTAGATAAAACTGTATGATAAATTCTCTTACAGCCCTTAACCCTCAGTGCACTCATCCCAAGCTCCAGCAGTTAGTGATTTGGTTTTTTTTTTTTTTTTTTTTGTGGCACCAGGGATTGAACTCATAACCTTGCACCTGTCAGACAGACACTTAAGCCACTGAACCAAACTCCCAGCCCCAGTTTTTTGAGGCAGGGTCATGCTATGTAGCTCAGGCTGGCCTTGCGCTCACGTTGTAGCCCAAGCCGGCCTCGAACTCACAATGCTCCACCTACCTCAGCCTCCCAAGTGCTGGGATTAAGGGCGTGCGCCACCACGCCCAGCTAGTTAGTGATTTGTGATCAATCTGTATTTCACCTTTTCACTCAGAGGATTTTTTTGTTGTTGCTGTTTTTGGTTTTGGTTTTTTGGTGTACCAGGAATCTAACTCAGGACCTCATGCTTGCCAAGTAAGCACTATGCTACTGAGCTAAATCCTCAGCTCCTCAGAGGATCATTTTGAACCAAATCTTAGGTGCCATATAATTTTATCTGTAGATACTTCCATGTGTATCTCTAAAAGGTAAACTTTGAAACCAAACCCATGGTACCATTGTCACACCAAAAAAATTAACAATAATTCTTCCTGTGTACTGGGGATTGAACACAGATCTTTTCCACTGAGTTACCTCCCCAGTCCTCCCCTCCACACACTTTTTTTTTTTAATAAGATCTCTGTCAGTCACTAAGTTGTCTAGGCTATACTTGAACTTCATATTTTTCTGCCTCAGTCTCCCAAATGATTATTCTTTAGTAGCATTAAAATATCCAGTTGGAGCCGGGCGTGGTGGCGCACGCCTTTAATCCCAGCACTCGGGAGGCTGAGGTAGGTGGAGTGCTGTAAGTTCGAGGCCGGCTTGGGCTACAACGGGAGCGCAAGGCCGGCCTGAGCTACATAGTGCGACCCTGCCTCAAAAAACCAGGGCTGGGGAGTTTGGCTTAGCGGCTTAAGCGCCTGCCCTGGCAAGCGCAAGGCTGTGAGTTCAATCCCCAGTGCCGCAAAAAAAAATAAAAATAAAAATAAAATAAAATAAAATATCCAATTGGGCTGGGTGGTGTTATGTATGCCTGCAATTCCAGCTGCTCAGGAGGCTAAGGTAAGAGGGTCAGAAGTTCAAGGCTGGCCTGGGCAACTTAGGGAGAACTTTTTTCTTTTTTTTCTTTTTCTTTTTTCTTTTTTTCTTTTGCTTTCTTTCCTTTTTTTTTTTTTTTTTTTGTGGCACCGGGGATTGAACTCACAACCTCATGCCTGCCTGACAGGCATGTAAGCTGCTGAGCCAAACTCCCAGCCCTGATTTTTTGAGGCAGGGTTGCACTGTGTAGCTCAGGCCAGCATTGTGCTCGCGTTGTAGCCCAAGCCGGCCTCAAACTCACAACACTCCTCCTACCTCAGCCTCCCAAGTGCTGGGATTAAAGGTGTGTGCTACCATGCCCTCGGAGTCAGTTTTTACTAAAAATACCTATCATAAAATTCTTCTATGCTCTAAACCAGAGATTAAGCCAGGCGTGGTGGCACACGCCTTTAATCCCTGCATTTGGCCAGTGAACTGCTACTTCTGATATAGAGTAAACTGAAGCTCAGGAGATAAGAGTTTGCTCCTACCAACTGAATTGCTTTCTTTCTTTTGCAGCACTGGGAACTGAACACAGGGTCCCTCATACATGCTAGTCAAGTGCTCTACCACTGAGCTATGCCACCAGCCATTTTTTCTTTTTTTGAGACACAGTCTTAGACAGTCTCAGGTTAGAAGAACTTGCTATGTAGCTCAGGCTGGCCTTGAATTCACAGCAATCTTCCTGTTTCAGCCTCCCTGGGATTACAGGCACACTCCCATATCTGGCTCCTCAGTTGTTTTTTAAAAAGTTTATTTTGAAAAAAGGTCTCCCTAGCTGGGCATGGTGGCGCACCTTTTTAATCCCAGAAGTAGCAGTTCACTGGCCAAATGCAGACAAGTTTAGGTTATTCAGCTCTATGCATTTCATTTTCTTTTTACTGTTTATTTTAAAGAATAATTGTAATCTCGGCATAGTTGTGCGCATCTGTAATCACAATCTGGGGGCTGAGGTAAGAATATCATAAGTTTGAGCCTAGCCTGGGCAACAGCAATTTAATGAGACTCTGACTCATAATTATAAAAAGCCTAGAAGCTGGCCATAGTGGTGCACACCTGTGATCCCAGCACTTGGGAGGCTGAGGCAGGAGGATTGCTGCAAGTTCAAGGTCACCCTGGGCTACATAGGGAGTTCAAGACCAGCCTAAACTACATAGCTAGCGAGATGAGTCCACCTGCACACACACACACAATTTGTTACAAAGGATCGCATGTCTACCTGTGCATCTGTGTTCTCCCATAGTGCCTACTTAGTACAATTAGTTCACCTCTGATACTAGATAAATTTCATGAAAGGAACAAAGATCTAGAGGGAAGCCCAAGCCAGGATGTTATTTTTGTATGTTTGCTTTTAATTGAATGTGAATGCCTTCAGAGATATTTTTATGTTTATCTCTACCTGACTGTCTTCAGACATTTGGGTTGTGAGGCTGCCCACTTGGTATCTTGTTGGCATTTGAGATTCTACCCCTGCCCAGTTAAATCCTTGTTTTTCAGATGACACCTGAAAGCACTGCTCCTTGCCAGGGCAGGCAGCTATGTTTCTGACTCCCTTCCATCCCTTCTCATTCTTCCCCTGTAGATGCAGGCTCTGATCTCCTGTGAGTGCACCATCTGTCCCGACTGCTTCCGTCAACACTTCACCATTGCTTTGAAGGAAAAGCACATCACAGATATGGTGTGTCCTGCCTGTGGCCGCCCCGACCTCACCGATGACACACAGTTACTCAGCTACTTCTCTACCCTTGATATCCAGGTACTGCAGCCCTTAGGGTTCTGGTACCTTAGGCTTTCAATAGGAACTGTACCCACCCACACCACCTCTGCATTCTGTCCCCAGCTTCGGGAGAGTCTGGAGCCAGATGCCTATGCATTGTTCCATAAGAAGCTGACTGAGGGTGTGCTGATGCGGGACCCCAAGTTCTTGTGGTGTGCCCAGGTATGTGGCCTGCCCAGAAGAGCTGACTGTGGAGGGGCAGGGATGATGCAGGTAAGACCTTGAATTGCTTTGTGTTCTTGTATGCACAGTGCTCCTTTGGCTTCATATATGAGCGTGAACAGTTGGAAGCGACATGTCCCCAGTGTCACCAGACCTTCTGTGTCCGCTGCAAGCGTCAGGTGAGTCTTAATGTTCATCCTTCGAGAAATATTTACTAAGCTGCTTCCAGGTACTGTGTTAGACTCAGGGAGTGTATTGGAAGGCCAAACAGACATAAACTCTGAGCTCAGAGAACTTACTAGGTAGGGAGCCATGCTCAAGAAGGGGGAGGAGGGAGAGAGGAAGGAAGAAGGAAGATAGGAAAGAAGAAAGAGGGAAAAGAGAAAGCAAGAGAAGGGAAGGTGGAGAAAGGAAAGGGAAAAGAGGCAGGATGGAAGAAAATCAAGGGAGGGAGGAAATAATTTTGCATAGGCATAGTTCTATAAAGATCTATAGAGATCCAAGACAAGGAATAGCAGCACAGACCAACTGAGGACAGAGAGGTCAAGAGTCTTCTCTAGAATGGTTTAAAGCTCAGGCCTGACAGATGAGAAATCAGCCATACAGAGAGTGTTTGGGACAGAGAACAACCCATGAAAAGGCCACAGGTAAGCACTCGGGAGGCTGAGGTAGGTGGAGCGTTGTGAGTTCGAGGCCCGCTTGGGCTACAACGCGAGCGCAAGGCTGGCCTGAGCTACATAGTGCGACCCTGCCTCAAAAAAAAAAAAAAAACCAGGGCTGGGGAGTTTGGCTTAGCGGCTTAAGCGCCTGCCCTGGCAAGCGCAAGGCTGTGAGTTCAATCCCCAGTGCCGCAAAAAAAAAAAAAAAAAAGGCCACAGGTAGAAAGGTTATTGGCTGGATCCTTGAGAGCAAGGGCAAGGCTGGCAGGCAGTAGGTGAGGAGCTAGTTACCAGATCCAGATGGGCATTGAGGCCAAGTGAGACAAGCATGTGCCTTCATTCTGAGATTAGACAAGGGCTGAGGCATCTCATTTCTCTCTTAAGAAATGTAATGTTTGATACCAACAGACTTGCATCTATATGAAACATAATCAAACACCTGAGACCCTGCCACCTACCAATACCATTAAGCTCCTGACTTAGCTTTGAAAAGTGTTTTGTAGGAGTGTGGAGAATGGGCCGCAGGGAGTAGAAGGGAAAGAGAGTCTAGTAACCCAAGCAGGTAATGGGGGCAAGCCCCAATGGTGCCTGGAGAACCTGGTGGCAGAAGGGATGAAGAAAAGGGACAGAATTGAAATAGTTTTGGAGTGGTAGAAACTAGACCTGTTAATAAATATGAGATGATATAAGAACATGGAAAAACCTCGTGTCCAGGATGTGGACACATGGTGGGTGGCAGTGACATACACTAAACTAGGACCCACTAAATGTGAGTGGAAGGACCAGCAGGAAGAGCCAGGGCATGAAACAGAGCTCCTTTCCTTCCGGCAGTGGGAGGAACAGCACCGAGGACAGAGCTGTGAGGAGTTCCAGAACTGGAAACGCAATAATGACCCAGAATACCAGGCCCAGGGCCTGGCAATGTATCTTCAGGAAAATGGCATTGGTAAGGCCATCCCACCTGCGCTGTCTGCTCAGTGGTCTATCACTTGCAGCCGTTCTCTCCTTGAGGGCCTTGAGTTGCAGTGGCAGCCCCAACCCTGATCTGTCCCTTACAGACTGTCCCAAATGCAAGTTCTCATACGCCCTGGCTCGAGGAGGCTGCATGCACTTTCACTGCACCCAGTGCCGCCACGAGTTCTGCAGTGGCTGCTACAATACCTTTTACAACAAGAATGTGAGCTCAGAGGGTGGGGAACGCAGAGATGGGTAAGGGGCTGCCATTGGGTTTGAGGGGCAGAGGCCATCAAGGAACAGCCCAGGGGAAAAATAGAGACCAGTAGGATGTAAAGTACGTCTGTCTCCACTTTCCCCTTTTGCTTGCTCCAGACCTTCCAATGTCTCCATCTCCTTCACCCTATGCCCCTCATGCAGGGGTTCCTGAGAAGCCAAGACCCCAGCAGTTTCTAAAGTTTTCCTCTCCCATCTGGGTTTCTACCAGAAATGTCCGGAGCCTAACTGCAGGGTGAAAAAGTCCCTGCATGCTCACCACCCGCGAGACTGCCTTTTCTACCTACGCGATTGGACTGCAGCTCGGCTCCAGAAGCTGCTACAGGTCAGAGGTGGCCGGCCTGGTTGCATTTGCAGGTTGTTCAGGAGGAGGGGGAAGGGCACAGGGTGGGCATGAGTGGAAACATTCTTGCAGGGTCCAAGGTGGGCACAGAAGGTTAGGAAATGCAACAGTAGCTGGCATCAAGGGGAACATAATGCCCATCTGTCTCTGCCCCTCCTCAGGACAATAACATCATGTTTAATACAGAGCCTCCCGCTGGAGCCCGGGCAGCCCCTGGAGGTGAGTATGGGACAAGCCTCTCAGAAGGGGAGATGGTGTACTGGACTCACTGTGTGCCGGTGTGGGGACGGTTTGGATAGCTAATTAACCTCCCCAAGTCTTGTTTTTCTTCTCTGTAAAATGAGGATTATAATATTCATTTTGCTAATAAACTGTTTTTACAAAATCATTAAAACACATGGCCCTAGGCTGGGCGTGGTGGTGCATGCCTGTAATCCCAGCACTTGGGAGGCCAAAGCAGGATTGCCATGGGCTACATAGTGAGTTCAAGGCCAGCCTAAACTACACAGCAAGACCCTATCTCAGAAACAAAACAAAACGAAGAAAAGCACATAACCCTTGTTTCCTCTCACGTTCTCAAATGATAACGCTTCATTAATCAACTGTATGTAATGAGACCTAGCAGTTGCAGGGCACTGTTTTAGGTTCCATGAGGGCCACAGGTAAGTTAACCATGCAAGAGCTAGAGAGTTACGAGAGAGTATGCAATTATGGGCCAAAAGCCACTATGGGTAAAAGTAGGGACAGCAGGGTCCCTGCCTTTGTATCAGAGTTGGTGTGCTGCTGATGGCCTCTCTGTGTAGCTCACCACAACCACTGGTGGAGCAGGAGTTCCTGCACTCAGTCCTCTCCCTGGAGGCTGCCTCCACATGCTCCATGGCTGTCCCAGTTCTCCAGGTGCTTTGTAGGCAGTGGCCTCCTCCCAACAAGGGGTCCCTTCCTCCCCTTACTCTTAGGTGGATGCCGAGTGATGGAGCAGAAGGAGGTTCCCAATGGGCTCAGGGATGAAGCTTGTGGCAAGGAAACTCCACCCGGCTATGCCGGCCTCTGCCAGTGAGTGCTGGGCAGGGCACAGGGCACAGTGTTGCGGGTGGGAGATAGGAGCGATGAGGGTGTGACCAGGCAGTAAAGTAGGGTTTCTGGGAGCAATGCATCCTGCAAGGGTGGGAGAGAGGGGGCTCTTCTGGAAGGGGCATGGATGCAAAGTAGAAGCATAGACACTGGTTGGCGCTGTCCTACAGGTACAGCAAATAGCAATTGTCATTTGGTTTGATTTTTGGTTTTTTGAAGCAGGCTCGTTTGAACTCACAGCAATCTTCCAGCCTCAGCCTCATAAGTGTTGGAATTACAGGCCTACACTGCCACACCTGACTTGTTTTATTTTGTGATACTGGGAATTGAATCTAGGGCCTTCCCACTGAGCTACATCTCTATCTTTGACATAGGGCCTTCCAGAGTTACTGAGTTGCATAGACTAGGGTCTTAAAGTTATTAAATTGCCCAGGCCAAGGTCAAACTTGTGATCCTCCTGCCTCAGCCTCCTAAAGTGCTGGGATTAGAGGCAGGCACCAGCATGCTCAGCTAGCTGTCTTGTCTGAGGATTCCAGTACCCAGCAAAGTGCTAGGCCCACTCAGTTAATATTAATCAGAACAAGCCGGGCGTGGTGGCGCACGTCTTTAATCCCAGCACTTGGGAGGCTGAGGTAGGAGGAGCATTGTGAGTTCGAGGCCGGCTTGGGCTACACAGTGCGACTCTGCCTCAAAAATCCAGGGCCAGGAGTTTGGCTCAGTGACTTAAGCACCTGTCTGACAGGCGTGAGGTTGTGAGTTCAATCCCTGGTGCCGCAAAAAAAAAAAAACAAAAAAAAAAAAATTAGAACAACAAATATGCTACTCCTTCATCTCCCCAGGGCACACTACAAAGAGTATCTTGTGAGCCTCATCAATGCCCATTCATTGGACCCAGCAATTCTGTATGAAGTGGAGGAGCTGGAGACAGCCACTGAGCGCTACCTGCATGTGCACCCCCAGCACTTGGCAGGAGAGGATCCCCCTGCATACCAAGCCCGATTGTTAAAGGTAACACTTTGCTCCGCCTTACCTGTCACCCCCTCCAGAAGTCACCCATCCCAACCTATTTCTGAGCTCCAGGCATCCAGTGTGATTATCCTCTCTTTCCTTCTGCAGAAGCTGATGGAAGAGGTGCCCTTGGGACAGAGTATCCCCCGCAGGAGGAAGTAGCTGAGTGCAAGGGTCTTCAGGAGGGTCCACTGGCCTCAGGAACAGCTCCAGCACCAATAAAAAGGCATCTTATTGCCAACTGCTTGGTAGTCCTTCTTCCTGGCCCCACCATCTAGGGGCATCAGGGAAAGGGGGGTGAATGAAGTTTTGCTGAAAGGGTGTCCTGTGGCCTACCATCTAACCCACCCTGGACTCGGGCTACAGAGCAGTTGGCACCATGAATGGGCAAGGAAGCTCTCCCCATCCAACCAGCTGGCCTGGGCTTCCCTCTAGGCCTTCTTTCTTCCTTTCATGGGATTCAGCTAGTGTCGGAGGTCACCCAACTGTACCAAGTGGGCACGGGGGGGGGCGGGGGGGGGCGGGGGGGGGACACAGACACAGGTGTACATGTGATCCTAAAGCTCCAAGCCAGACCACAGAAACTGGCCTCCGTGAGGAGACAGCAGTGTCACACGCAGAAGGTCAGATGCAAGCAAGGAGTATCAGAGAGGAAAAGGAGGAGCCAGGCAGGAGCGGAGGGGAGCCCTGGCTGTCGCTGTCGCTGAGGAGGGAACTGCGAGAGATTCTCAAGTGTTGCTTCCCTCTAGTGGTAGCTGGTCGCCCTGCAACTCGAACCACGTGATTTCTGGGAAAGAGACCTCCCCGGAGGAGAATTGAAACTTAGGGTGGGGACTATAGAAAGGGGTGGAGACATCATAGAGCCGCCTATCCAGGAGCTGAGGTGCACTGAGCTCTGCAACGGCCCGGAGAGCAGCTCAGGTAAGATCAAACAGATGGAAGTCCGCCGGGGATCTAGAGCTGGAAGGTCCAGTAAGATCGGAGGTCCTCCTGGGGGGCGCCCTGGGGCCCTCTGCACAGAGAGCCTGTGAGTCAGGAAGTAGGGAGAGTTGGCCTTAGTGAGAGGCCAATAAGGGCCAGGGTTCTAGGCCTTGTTGAAAGGGGCGAGGAGGAACTGCCGCCTGTAGGTCTGGGAGGAAAGTTCTTAGCCCAGCCTCAATTGACCCTGTTTGCTTCCTTGCTCTCTGGCCCTGCCCACTTCTGCTGTAGCTCCGCCTGTGCCCTCAGCTCCTTGCCCCACCTATCCCTGGAGCAAACAGGAGGGCCAAAGGTCAAGGATGGATTGAGGGGGGGATAGGTAAAGAGGGTTGATGAAGCATCTCATAGACCCCCTCTGCCTATAGCAAAGGATTCGGACTGTAATCAGCCTCTCACCAGAACACCAAGGGGATTCTCGTTTCTTCCAAACAGTACGTTGCTGAAAAGTCTTAAGACTGATGTCTGCCTGTTATCCCAGCAGTTAGGAGGCTAAGGCAAGATTGCCACAAGTTCCAGGCCCACCTGGGCTATCTAGTGAATTCAAGTCCAGCCTGAATTAGAGAGACCTTGTTTAAAAAAAGACAAGAACAAGCCAGGCGTAGTGGCGCACGCCTGTAATCCCAGCACTCGGAAGGCTGAGGCAGGAGGATCATTACAAGTTTGAAACCAGCCTGGGCTACAGAGTGAGTTCAAGGCCAGCCAGAACTGCATAGCAAGACCCTCAGACAAAAAAAAAAAAAAAAAAAAAAAAAGACAAGAACAATGTCTAAGGTTTCTTTCCAGGTACTAGCTCAGAATGTTAGAATTACTTTTAAAATAGTTACTAGTGAAAAAATAATAATCAGGACTGATGACGGAAACAGTATTTTCTGCCTCAGAGCATGTTGTACACATAGAGCCAAAAGTTGGGGCTGTTGCCAGAAGCTAGCCCCAGTGGTCAGGGCTTAGTAGATGTTCTCTTCCCAAGCCGCTGTCATGATGCTTGCTACTTCTCTTGTCTCCCAGGATGGCGTCAGGCAGGGCTCGCTGCACCCGAAAGCTCCGAAACTGGGTAGTGGAACAAGTGGAGAGTGGGCAGTTCCCAGGGGTGTGCTGGGATGATGAGCCAGCTAAGACCATGTTCCGGATTCCCTGGAAGCATGCAGGCAAGCAGGACTTCCGGGAGGACCAGGACGCCCTCTTCTTCAAGGTGAAAGGGCCTGGAGCCTCTGTCCCCTCGGGGATGGAGTATATACACTGGTGTGCTTGCCTTCAAAGCCTTTGGCCTCTCTGGGTTTCTGATACTGGGCAGATTGGATCACAGGACCATCTGTATTATTTGTAGAGCTCAGTACCAAATGAAAATGCAAAACCCTACATTAAAAGATTAGTAAGGATTTCAAAATGGTTATGGGGGGCCAGGGATTTAGCTCAGTGACTCAAGCGCTTGCCTGGTAAGTGAAAGGTCATAAGTTTGATCCCCAGTACCAAAAAAAAAAAAAAAAATGGTTATGGGTATGGTGGCACACACCTGTAATCCCAGCACTCTAGGAGGCTGAGGCAGAAAGATCCTAATTTTGAGTCCCACCTGGGTAACTTGGCATAGACCTTATCTCAAAAAGTGCTCAGGATGTAGCTCAGTGGGAAGGCCTTGGGTTCAACCGCCAGTACTGCAAAAAACAAAGATTTCAAAAACGCAGCAGAATACAAACCTAGCTCAAGCCCATGTGAGCTTACAGCCTGGCACTTGTACAGGCCACATACCATGGACCTAGCCCTCTTGGAGGGCCAGCTGGGTATGTAACATGTTGTCTCATCTTCACATCCCCTTTACTAGGCCTGGGCAATATTTAAGGGAAAGTACAAGGATGGGGACCCAGGAGGCCCTGCTGTTTGGAAGACTCGTCTACGCTGTGCCCTCAACAAGAGTCCAGAATTTGAGGAGGTTCCTGAGAGAGGCCGTATGGATATTGCTGAGCCCTACAAGGTATACCGACTGCTGCCTCCAGAAAGCCTGCCTGGTGAGTGTCCGCTTGCCCAGCAGACTGAGGGGGAAGGATGGAGTCGCGGGCCTCCTGAGGCCCCTTGGACTTCTGCCCTGTCCTTGCCTTTTTTAGGAGCTGCAGCCCAGGTTCCCCTTCCCAGTCCTGTGCATCTCTCTCTCTCTCTCTTTTTTTTTTTTTTTTTTTTTTTTTTGGTACCGGGGATTGAACTCATAACCTCACACCTGCCAGGCAGGCGCTTAGGCCACTGAGCTAAATCCCCGGCTCCTGCACATCTCTTAAGACCCCTTGCCTCTCTTCTTTCCTAAGACCCTAATGCTTCTGTCCCCTCAACAATTGAACAGCCCAGCCAGGGACCCAGAAATCATCAAAGAGACACCACAGTTCTGTATCCCCTGAGATGAAGGAGGAGGAAGAGACTTTGAAGAGATGCACCCTCAGTCCTTCCTGCCTCCAAGACCTCTTCAGTAATGTGAGAGCCGGGGAGGGGACTGTGTGGGCCTGAGGGCAAGACAGTAAGTAGAGGGACAGGTGGGCTCATGCCAGACACTGTGCGTGCAGGAGGCGGTGAGAGCCACTGGGGGAGCAGGCCACCCAGGCAGCGGGAGCAGCGGGAGCAGCCAGAGCAGCGGCAGCAGCCCCGAACCTCAGGAAGGTACCACTTCTCCTTCTCTATGTCCTTTGTGCTGTACCTGCTGGCCCGTGGGTTCCCCAGTTCCACTCTGAATGACCAGTGCCTTTGCTTTGATTCCAGGTGCAGACAGCACTGACAGCACTGAGGCCTCTGCTCATGAGGATCCGTCGGAGCCTTCACTCCCTCCAGATTTGAACTTAGGTACTTGGCATTTATGACCCTTTCCTGCTCCCTTCCCTTCCAAGTCTGCTTCCTCTGACCTTGTGTCATTTGTCCAGTCAGCCTTATAGCACATTGTACCCATCTTCGCTTAGACAGAGGCACTGGCTTCTAAACAGAATTCCATGTACCTGACCGTACTCCTCAAAGGCTTTTTTTTTTTTTTCCAAAAATACAACCTAACATGCACAGCTCCTTGGACATCCACATTAAGACTTTTTGCTGTGCTGAGCATTGAACCCATAGCCTCACACATGCTAAGCAAGTGCTCCACCACTAAGCTACATCACTAGCCCTATCTATTTTGAGACAGGATTTCATTATATTGCCCAGACTGGAGCCGGAGCATGGTGGCACATGCCTGTAATCCAGCACTCAGGAGGCTGAGGCAGGAGGATTGTTGCAAGTTCGAGACCAGCCTGAGCTGCAAAGTGAATTCAAGGCCAGCCTGAACTGCATAGCAAAACTCTGTCTCAAAAAGACAAAAAATAAAAAAATAAAAAATAAATTCCCAGACTAGCCTTGAATTTTCAGTCCTCCTGCCTCAGCCTCCTGAGTTGCTGGGATTACAGGCATGTACCACCAAACCTGGTGAGACGTTGATTTTTTTTGTGTTCAACAGAAGCCTTTATAAACAGCAAGGCTTTGGGCATTAAGCTGTGATATGGGCGAACTAGATATTAGCTGCTCTTAAGTGGTAGGAAAGCCTAAGAGGATGCCCCTGGCTGGTGGGGGAGGGGTGAGGTTAAGAAGAGGAGGATACCTTTTTTTCCCTTTTTTTTAGTTTTTTTGAGACAGGAGCTCTCTATGTAGTTCAGACTGACCTTAAAGTATATAGCACAGGCTGGCTTTCAATTTGTAGCAACTCTCTGCCTCAATCTCCCAAGTGCTGGGATTCCAAGCATGTGCCACCATGCCCAGATAAGGGCACCTTTTTTCAACCTGGGAAGTTCTAGCTACTTCCCCAGCCCCACAGTCCTGCCCAGTCCTTGTTTGGTTTCCCTCTTTGGCCCAGTTTTCTCATTAGCAAAATGAGGACCCTGAATTCCAATGACCTCTGTTTCATTTTCCTAAAGCCTGTGCTCACCAGATGTACCGTGGGGGAGTGTGGCTGCTGCCAGCCTGCTGCTCTCGCACCTGGTGCAGCTGGGCTGTTCTATTCCCAGACTTCTCGCTGCTGCTCACCTTCATCTACAGTGGGCGTGTGGTGAGCGAGCACCAGGTGCACAGTCTGGACTGTCGCCTTGTGGCCGAGGCCTCAGAGTCTGAGAGCAGCATAAAGCAGGTGATGTTTCCCAAGCCTGACCCAGGGGATCCCAGCCAGCGCCTGCTCAGCCAGCTCGAGAAAGGCATCCTGGTGGCCAGCAACTCCCGAGGCCTCTTTGTGCAGCGCCTTTGTCCCATCCCCATCTCCTGGAACGCACCTCAGGTACCCCCTGGGCCGGGCCCACATCTGCTGCCGAGCAACAAGTGCGTGGAGCTGTTCAAATCTGCCTGCTTTTACAGAGGTGAGGCTATCTGAGCTGGGCACCTAGCCCAGTCTCCTACCTTAGCATCCCCTGGGCCTGGCCTGGTGGATCCTGCCACCGCCCTGTCCTCCAGCAGACTGTTCTGTGGCACCACTACACTCACATGTGCACATCCCACATGGCCATGGCTCAGCCCTGGCAGCTTTCTCTCCCTAGCCAAGGTCACGGAAGATGAAGTTTGGGGAGCCTAGCATAAGGATGTCACACTCTGGGGAGCATTGTCACATTGAAGCATGCAGTAGTTATGTGAGTTGTGTGGACAAGTGAGCATTGTGGATACCTTCTACACATGCACTGACTTCCCCTCTACCTGTGGGAGAACAAGTGCGTCTCACACACCTGGCCCTACTGCACTGTGTCCAACACACTGCAGTTGTCCCCTGAGACTGTCACATCCTCTCTCTATCCACTTTTTATTTATTTATTTATTTTTATTTATTTATTTTTTTTTTTTTTTGCAGCACTGGGGCTTGAACTCATAACCTCGTGCCTGCCAGACAGGCGCTTAAGCCACTGAGCCAACTCCCAGCCCTGGTTTTTTGAGGCAGGGTCGCACTGTGTAGCTCAGGCCGGCCTTGAGCTCACGTTGTAGCCCAGGCCGGCCTCAAACTCACAATGCTCCTCCTACCTCAGCCTCCTGAGTGCTGGGATTAAAGGTGTGCGCCACCACACCCAGCTTCTCCATCCACTTTTTTGTTGTTGTTGTTGGTACCAGGGATCAAACTCACAACCTCGAGCCTGCCAAGCAGGCGCTTAAGCCACTGAGCCAAACTCCTGGTCCTATGTTTTTTGAGGCAGGGTCGCACTATGTAGTTCAGGTGGGCCTTGCTCATGTTGTAGCCCAAGCTGGCCTCGAACTCACAATGCTTCACCTACATCAGCCTTCTGAGTGCTGGGATTAAAGGCATACACCACCACACTCGGGTCTCTCCATCCACTCTTTTTTTTTTTTTTTTTTTTTTTTTTTTTTTT